>JAWZYV010007854.1:0-19932 GCA_038373885.1 Cheiracanthium punctorium
ACTTCATCGAGTCATCGGGAAACGATGATCGGCTTTATGCCCCCCCCCAAAAGCGGACATTTTGTACCAGTTGCCGATGAAATTTCCTCTTTTTGGATGAAAAGCCGTGATCGGTCATTGCTCCTCCTCGGATTAACCTCACTTGCCTCTCATCGACCGATGGTTTATTGCTACTAGGGTATATATACACACATACATATATACAACAATATTGTATATAACTATATGCTTGGTTTAACAGAGTTATTAATTTGCAATTGATTCATACCAGATTTAAGTGCTTTTAATAATCTAGTCGGACCTCGTTATCCCGTCACTCGATGGACTACGAAAAAATGCCTTCATAAGCGGAGTGTAGCAATAACCGGAGTCGCATATGTACAAAATAGGACAAAATGTTTCAAAATGTACAAAGTACAATTTGAAAAACTGTCGTGATAATCGGGGTGAAGAACGGATGTCGGAATAACGAGGTCCGATTATCTCAAGTTTTTCTACAACTATTCACCAAAGAATTCCTGTACATAATACAACCTATTAGGAAGTAATTAAAGTACAGCGTCATCCAGGGGCTGCCCGAGGGTACGTGGCTCGCTCCTGCAAACATAAAAAAGACACCCCTTTTATGCTGTAGATCAAGTTTTTTTCAGTTTTTGAGTTCGAAATGGCGTCCCGATGGGATGTCGGGACGCCTCTGGTACCATCGAAAAAGGCTGGGTAAATTTCACTTAGTCATACTTAATGAAGTACTTAACATAAACAATTCTTTCTTTGTGATGCACATAATTTGAAAGAACTTTATCCTAACACATCAAGCTGCACATATATCAAGTTGATACAACCAATTTCTAACCCTCCCTGCCCTTGCGTGTCGCGGGGTCCAAAGCAAACCAATAAAATTGCCAATGAAATTGCCTCAGTAACGATGGACATGCTTCGTAAACCTGGTTAGAGACAGAATATCCACTTGAAGGGTCCAAGGGAAGAACGATGAGAGTCCAATACAGCTGATTTTCCAAAAAATCGAAAGGCGTACGGGACTTTCAACGTTCTTCCCCAGTAAACTGTATCTTTGGGTTATTTTTTCAGTGTATTATCATCGTTCTTTCCCCTTATGGGTTCGGATATTAATAGTGCCACTAATGAACAACAGAATGCAGTAGAAACCTCAATATTGACGAAAAGTGGACTCTCATCGTTCTTCCCGTGGACCCTTCACTTGATAGCGATTTGAAACTTACTAAGGTACAATTCTATCAAATTACGTACATCACAACGAAAGAATTGTTTGTTTATGTTAAGTATTTTATTAAATAACATTAGTTTAAATGTGTCCAGCCTTTGATCCTGTATTATACATCTCAAAGATGGTGTTTTGTCATATTTTAAACTAAAGAAATTAGCATATATTGTCAAGCCAACAGAAAACCACAGAAGTTCCAAAATATGAATTATAGCTGTACTTCCCACTTAAAATTGAAATTACTTTCAACTAAATATCAAACAAGCACATAAAGGATTACAAGATTTGTTTAGTAAGAAATCTTAATCTCTAAAATAATGAGGAGAGAGGAGTCAATATGTATTTATACGGTACCAATCAAATTAGGCACAGAGTAAACGCACCAAGCCAGGTATTTGAGAAATAGAACAATTATAATCATAAAAAACTAAAGATAAATATTTTTTAAATTTATAAATAAAATAAAAATTGATTTTAATGGGCAGAATTATTTGCCAAGATCAGAAAGAGGCTTTCGGATAAAATAATTATTGTTGGTTGAGTAAATTCTACCGAGAGAGAAAAAAAATTTCAAAGACACAGAAAGTGCCACACGCCAAACAGCAACAGGGTGAATAATAAATTTTGCAATAGCAAAACAAATATAAACAATTTCCACACAATAAAATAAGAGAAAAGCTAGCAGAAAAAGAAACATCTTTCATCACCAATTCAATAAGTTCTGCGATAAAACAAATTCAAGCGCCGATTAATGAATACTTAAAGTACTACTTAAATAATACTTAAAGAAAAAAAAAAAAAAAAAAGATCTGAGAGTTGATAACCAGAGGCGGTCTCCCGCGTTTCTAAGCTGTAAACAATAAAATTCTTCTAAAACTTAAGATTATTTTATTCTTTACTTCGTCGACATCAAAAGTGGTTCTACCCGAGCACAACATACCTGAAGAACCTAATCTATCCCCCCTCCCCCCCCTCATGCCAGCACTCTTAATTTTATCGCTTCTTCATTGCAATGTGCATTGTCACCTGATATATTTTTAAAATGTTTCATTGTTTTTGTTTTTGAGTGACACAATGATGAATGGAAGACCAATTCGTACATTAGAGCAATTTCAGAAAATTCATAGTATTTTTTTTTTTTTTTTCAAGCGGAAACTCTTGAGAAATCAGAAAACAATGATAAATCACGTCGATCGCACCGATTATATAACACTTTCTAACACAATTGTCTCAGTACACATGCAGTTGCATAAAGAATAATTTGAGCAAATAACGCAACAACACGAAAATAGGTTTTTTTCCCCCTTCCTTTCTCAATTTCTCCCGAGTCAAACCGATAAAAAATTTTAATTTATTTTGTTATAAAGAAAGAATACGCAGATCATACTTTTGATTCATAAAAATGCATTAATTAGATAAATTCTTCATGAAAATTTCCAAACCTTCAAGGATAAATCGAATTTTTTGGTACAGTTCAGGAATTCGATATACCTTTCAAACTAAGTGAGACAGCTCGAAAGAGCTAAATCTAAATAATGTATAATAATTTTCTTTAATCTGAATTAGATACATTTTAAAAATCCATTAAAATTCTTATAAGTGTTACTGTTTTTTTAATTTAAAAAAAAACCGATATTTTATTTCTATCAAAGAAAACAAAATTAAGTTTGAGGTTTGAAAGGGGAAAAAAGAACTTACTGGAGTCGAAAATACGTACTAGTAACAGGAAAATTAATTTTTTTTTCAATTAAGTTTCTCGGTGGCAAGACAAACAATACACAAAAATTAAATAAATGTATATAAAATCAAAAACTTACTTTCTTTACATCCTTGCGCTTACGGTTTTAACTACTTTTATAATGAAAATAATAAAATCAATAGTAGAACGTCATTATAAAATTTCTTGATTTCAATTAAACTATGAATCAAATTTATATTGTCCATATTACAAAAGATATTGATTTTCTATCTATGTTAATTTCAATAACTAATTTTTTAAATGCTTGTTACTTTGTATTTTCTAAGAAAATATAGCTTCAAGGAAAATTTTTATTTGTGAAAAGTCAATTTCTCAAAAATTTTTCAAAAATGGTCACGATTATTTTTAACAGCACTGACATCTGCTGAAAAATGGAAGAATGCGAGAACAGCTGATAGATTGCCCAATGCTGAAAAAAGGGCAGCGGTTGCCATCGTTCGACTTAACTACCAGCAAGATGGCGGACGATCGAAACGTTTATCGCGTGCCACAGGTCTAGAGACCCTTTTTTGACGACAGCTGGCTCGTCCGCCATCTTGCTAGTAGTTAAGTCCAGCGATGGCAACGGCTGCCCTTTTTTCAACATTGGGAAAGGGTTGCGCCTCAAAGGGTTAAGTCCAGCCAGTTAGATAACGGACAGAAGTGTTAATTAAAAGACAGGGGGAAAAATAGAAATATTAAACCGGAAAAAGTTATTTACAGAAGGAAAGCTATTTTCATCATTTCCTTATATAACAAAGTAAAATGGCGTTAAACACAATTCACTTTTCAACATCTAGTAAAGTATGTCCTTTAGCTATTCAGCCAAGTGTAACGTTAAGAGAAAGCGAAAGATGCTGCCTGACGAACACACTGGTTTTCAAACAAGGATGGGCGGAACATAGAAAGCACGCTATGTGATTTCATGCACATGTACACATTTGTTTTTTTCTATTTTTAAAGAAAATAAGTACTCGAGGAAAATAATAGAAACAGAGATTTGCTAAAGCTTAACTTCCAAAGCAAGTGCAATATTTATGTTAAAAAATAACAGAACTATACGATTTAACATAAAAATCTTAATGCATACATAATACTTTAATTACTAGTTAGGGTGAAGGACTATTTGTCTGTTATCTATTCAGAATCTGGGCATCCACAGTTAACATAACATTTGATAATTAAAAAGATAGTAATGACTAAAATATCATTAAAAAACTACTTAAATTTATTTTTTAATTTGGTTGTTCATTTTGGTTTATTAATAAAAGCGTGATGAACTGTTTTCTGACTAACATATTAAAGTCAAATACTAAATAATTTAATAGTATATTTATACCATTAAATCGCATGTTATATTAACTATACAACTGCACGTTAGATAAAAATACTTTAACTTTCCCCTGACGATCTCACGACCCTCCACCCCTTTCGAGCGGAACTTAAAACCACTATGAAACCCATGTTTAACTTGTTCGCTCTCATCGTTGTGTCTTTCATTAGAAAGAAGGCTTTCTTCTTTGACCGATCTTGCTTCCCAGAATAATTCTCTGAATGCTCGGCTGAAGCCTAGCGTTGTGCTTGAGCAATCGTTGGCGGGACGTTTGAAGAAATATTCTTTCTAATGATGAGAGTGAACAGGTGCTCAGTTAAAAATGAGCAGGTTTACACACATACTATATATATATATATATATATATATATATATATATATATATATAAACTCGGCTGTTCGAGCCTCGTCAAGGGGAGACCCCACCCTGATTTTTTAGTTTCACTATTGCCATATTAAAACGATATTAATTCACTATGTCATTTTATCCCTCACCTTTCGTGTATTTCGCCTGGTAACCCTATGTTGAAATCTTTATGATTGTAACCTAGTCTAGTTATAGACAAATACATGTGATGCACATTCTACAGCTTACGAAATATTGTAACAATAGATTAAAGCTGTTGTGAACTAATAGTATTTAACCCTTTATAAGGGCGTGGTAAAATACTTACCACCTACGGTCTGTTGACTACTGAAATCAATTATCATTAGTGATTTTTCTGATTTTTCTTCAGTAATAACGAATAAGTATGTTTTCCATGTATATAGATTCTAAATTGTATTTGGCTTATAAACTGTCCTTTGATTCGTATTTATAAAGAAAGCTCGCATAATTATTTGAAAAAGGAGCCCAAGAATTATCACTTTTAGTTAGATATTTTTGCGTTTGATTCCGTGTACAAGCAGCAGGTAGTTTTCTGACTTTGATTTTGTGAATAATAAATGTATTCTTCTGCAAAATTTCTATGTTTGTGTAATACTTATTTTCCCAATTTGCACATGGGATATTACTGCAGACGGCAAATATATGAATTAATCCTAAAAAAAATGGTACAGAAAAATCCCAAGTACTTTCAACTCTCTGCACATAAACTTGCCTTATAAAGAGTTAAATATATGTAAAATAAATATATACATATATGTCGCATTTTTGGGACACATTTTTTGGTCAATTTTCAATAAAGGTGGAGAGAGATAAAATGACAGTCATTAATAGTAGATAG
Organism: Cheiracanthium punctorium; assembly: GCA_038373885.1. Classification (NCBI taxonomy): domain Eukaryota; kingdom Metazoa; phylum Arthropoda; class Arachnida; order Araneae; family Cheiracanthiidae; genus Cheiracanthium; species Cheiracanthium punctorium. Next base: position 5,541 of record JAWZYV010007854.1, read on the forward strand.
ATACAGCGAAACTTCTTGGGAGCGACCACCCTTCGTTCCGCGAAAAATCGGTCGTTAAAAGAGGTAGTCGATAAAAGAAGTATAAGCATTTGATAGCCAAGAAAAATACGCTAAAAATATTGTTTGTTTTGTTATTTATGAAACTGTATACTAATACACAAGTAATTATACAAACATATTTTTATAATAATAAAAAAAAAAATTAGAAATTTCGGATTGTTTCATTCTTTTTTCTCATTGCAAGAGTACTTTTCTCTCTTACTTTCTTTCTCAAATCTGACAAAAGAGCATCATTTATCCTGATATTCTTCATGCAGTTTGAATTTGCCCTAATAAAAAATCTATTAGCTTCAAAATTTTCTTTTGGGTTTTCCACAACCAAAAGTAACTTACCCTCTGAAATTATTTTCCGTGTGATTATCACATCAATGCACTGTTCCAATAGTATATGTAAAATCAGTCATTCTCTTCTCTAACCTACAAGATTTGTACGTGATGTGTACACCTGCGAGAGACTGATTTGGAATATGGTATACGTTTACTTTATTTCCGGGGAGAAACGCATGAAAATTTTGGAACAGGGAACGGGACCGGTCGCTCATAGAGGATTGCGTGGTCTCTTCTAGAGGATCTTTTAACATTAAGTAGATAGGGTAAAAAAAAATCGATGCGTTTAAAACTAGGTCGTTGGAGGAGGTGGTCGCTCACAGAAGCTTCACTGTATATATAATTCATGAATAATTAAGAATTAAAAAAAAGAGAGCGTAAAAAATTTTGAGATTTAAAGGCTTATGTTGAAGTGTTACTGAAACTGCCGTTTTCCAGGTTTTGTGGTTGGCTTGCCTCTAACCCTTTTCAAATCAAAACACCTTTCTTCCAGAAAGCATGATTCATGATACGTCGTAACCACATGATTCATGCGCACGAAAGATAAATTATGCCGAACGTATTCTAGTATAAAATACTTTCCAACACACCGTCAAACCTGGGCATTGCAACTGCAAAACAAACATTTAGACCAGAAATTTTTCATTGAGGGGAAGGGGTTACGACTACTGCAACTCATATATATGTATACGTGTGTGGGATAAGGGCGTGAAATATATACATTTTGTAGGGCAAAAAAATCCTCATGGGGAGGGGGCTATGACCCTTGGCTACGCCACTGATTTAGACTACTCTTTCCCATCGTTTAAATGACTAAGGGTTATTCTGCCATACTGTGCAAAAGTGCGTGCCCCGCACACTGAATTAAAAACGCTGTCAAAATATAAACTAAGTAACCTCTAAATATAAACTAAGTAAATATAACCTAAGTAAATTTTGTCCTGCATTACTGAAAACTCAAACTGTAATTCTAGGCAGCATAATGGTTAAGGCGTTCGACTTGTAACCGGAAAATAGTGGATCGATTTCGACTAACCACTAAAGATCACCCGAACAAGCGGTGCACCTGCACGTTATATCCGTGGTTTCGAAAGTCTTCGCGGACTCTAGCAGTATTCCGAGGATGACAATATTCAGAAGTTCCCCCTTCTGATGGGGATCCAAATTGTGGCGGGAAACTTTAGGAAGGATGTATGTAGCTCTAAACGACACACTCGGTGTTGTGAGCTGTCCTGGCAAGCAAACTGTATTTCTTAGGGGCTGTGGTAGAACAGTAGCTAAGGCGTTAGGCTAGTAACCGGAAGGTTGAGGGTCCGATACTGACATGCCACTGAAGACCATGTATATATGCGCTGTACGTGCACGTTTAATTCGTGGTTTCGAATGTTTTCTCAGTGGTCGCTCAGTTTTTGAGGGGGTGTCAATATCTACGAGTCCTTCTCCTTCTGATGAGGACTCAAATTGTAATGAGAAACTACAGGGAGGACGCGTGTAGTTCTAGAGGACACATTGAGCTGAATCACGCACGAAAAAGCATTTCTGCTAGTTAAAAAGAATCACCAAACGAGTCCACCCGAGAAAAAATGGTTATCTCGCGTCATATGACGGTGGTACTAGGGAAGGAAATCCTTTAAACTTTATCCTGAGAGGTAACAGTACTACTATTGTTTATCCAATTCTTTGAATTTGATCAGCGGATAAGAAAATGAGAGATCATCTTATTTGTTCATATTAAAATACTTTATATTAGAGAGATAGCGGAGACAATTGTTTTTCCCCCCCTTTTTATCTCTGAGAAAATACCGTATTGGCCCGAATATAACGCGGTGTTTTTTGACTGATCATTGCCCGTAAAAAAGCCTGACTCGTGCTAAATTCAGGCCTAAATATAGGATTTTTCTAATTATTTTTAGAAAAATTTCGGGGTCGCGTTATATTCGGGACAATACGGTATATGTTATACATAGTAAAAAAAAAAAAAAAAAAGTAAACTCAGTATTGTTGGTTTCAATTCAGCTTCTTGCAGTTCGAACACAGGCGGGTTTACAAATTTGCCATTATAGGCTGAATAAATCTCTGCCCATTCTATCACCTCCAAAAATCTGTCGTTGCAGGCTATAGCATGGGCGCCTATACCTACGGACAAGGAGGAATCGTGCACCCCCTCCCCCCTCCCACATTATCGTTAGGATTTATGTATTGGTATAACGTAGAAGTAATTCAGCACTAAAATCAGGGATCTGTCCAGACTTTCAGACAGGGTCCTGTTTTTGTGAAAAATTTAATCATGATTTTGTGAATCTGAAATTAGCGTTCAATCAGGTTTTTCTATCCAGTGTCCGGTGTTTGTGAAATTGTGAAAATGGGATCTTGTTTTCGTGAATTATTATAAAATATACAATTTCAGAAATTTATATTTAGTATATTCACAAATTTAGTACTTTGACTAAATTTAGTATCAAAACTTAAATATTTTGTGAAAGGTTCGTTATAGGAAAAAATATTTTGTGAAGGGTCCGTTAACGGACCCAAATTTCTCCTAAACAGACCCCTGAAAATACAGTATCGTTTTGGAGCAGGAACCTTGACTTGCTCCCCCCCACCCCTCCCCTCCGTACAAACAATCATATGGGCGCCAGCACCATATGGGCTGGCTATAGCCCCGTTAGCTGGGCTATAGCCAGCTAACCTATTTAGAATACTTATACTGATTACAAAGAAGAAAAGAAAAATACAGTGCCCAAAAAGTTAACCTAAAATCACAAAACGAAATCGACACATTATAGCAACTTTGGAAATCCAGCAGTGAAAAAACATCTAACTTTAAAGGACTTAATGTTCAAAAGTTAGGAATTTTCGCCATGATCATCAAATGAATATCGATGCATCCAAAAATATTTGTGGTCAAAGGAGTCACTTTTTACACTCCCACGGTTTGAAGGGTAAATGTTAGTCTGTCATTTCACTTCTTAGGAGTAACTAGTCACTTTTTCACTAGAAGTCTTTAAACTATAAACATTGACGACTCTTTACAGTGGAGGCGGCATTTTGTTTACGTTTCTTTGGAACAGTAGCGCCACCTACAGTCAAACACCAATTAGATCAAAATATACTCACTGTTCAATAGACAAATATTCTATTAAGTTTTTATATTGATGGGGAGAAGGACAGCCAACAGAATAAAATAATCGTCGAAGACCAGAACTCAATGTTCAGCCTGCATGGCTTGCAGTAGTAAAAAAATCGGTACGGTATTATTATTATTATTTAAGAAATATTAATGAATCGTGGATTGTTTATGACGGTTTGAAGTAATATTGAAATAACTTTTCTCCCAATTATTGTGAAAGACAATTTTCCTAGCTGATAAAAACAAATTTAAAAGAAAGTACTGATCGAAAAAAAAATTAAATCAACAAATAAATGAAATAAAAATAAATAACTGATATGTACTTGAACGTTAAAATTATCTATAATTCTTTACCATTTACAGGTCGTATAAAATTTAAGTTCAATCATCTTAGGGCATGCTTCCTAAATGTTAAACCAAACAGTTTTCTAAAAACGACTCTTTATAATTTACAAAATAAAAATAATGAAGTTGTAATTTTACTTTTTCTATGCAAAAGTATGCATTATATTCTGGCTGTATACCCGTTATCAATACTTCAAAAATTCAGAGGAACTTTAAAAAAAAAAAAAAAAAAAAAAAAAAAAAAGCCCAGCTGACGAAAGGGCAACACATACGTTGTCAGCAGCCACATTAACGGCCGTATACACCAAGCACTTGACACCCGTGTTAACCCCTTCAGACGTTAAATACACATCCACGCAACATCTGATCCTCGTTTTGGTGGGTTAACACGGGTGTCAAGTACTTGGTGAATACGGCCGTAAATACTACAAATATAGTTCAACTATTTTCGATGATATGGATTTGACACTGACGTAAAATGACAACAATGTAGTAATAACACCAATTTACCTGGTCACCTGGGGCTGCAGAGACTCATATTTTATACTCCCGTAAGTGTAAGGATCGGGGCCGTGGTCACCCCTCGATATGAGGCGAGTACCTTCGAGCTGGCGCTGACCGACCATTGTTTATTTTGGTCAAGAAACGCGGAACATCAAGCAAAAAGCAAGAAAGTAGGCGGTAATGTTTTCACTGGACCTCCATTGATTGTGTTCGGAGGGAGTACGCCAATGGGCTTGATTCAATGTCGGTGTCCCAAGTCAGAATCACCACCATTGCAGCGATAAGATTATAACAATTTCATTCGTGATAAGCTGGTCTGACTTGGAGGCAACGCAGATAAAATCACGGTAACACAATGTGACGCGAAAACGAAAAACACTATAAAGATAAATCAGGCGCTGGGCGCATCGATTATGAAACATTTTCCCAAACAGCTTTTTGGTACGAATAAAAAAACTGTTTGGAAAAAAAAGTGTTTTGAGAATCTATCCCCCCCACGGATTGAAAATTACAGTCGATATTACAGTTCCCTTTTATTGGGGTCGCGCTTTTAACGGCATAACTCAAATGTCACAATGCGTCGGTAAAAGTACATAATAGCCAGACCCAGAGAATGTAACTTTGAAGACAATGAGTTACAGTGATTTAGACGGTCATTGTTCGAGCTAGTTTTACGACTCGGGGTGTTCACCGACAAAAGATAACTGCAGATCATCCATAACTCGATGGTTTCGCACCAATACAAACGAGAGGTACACCACCTCAAACAGCTTCTTCGTACATTGCTTTGCATTGACGATGCAGAATCTGTGCATAGGCCTTTATATAGCCTTCTGTTCTTATCTCTCCCACAAGTTTGTGCTGCCCTCCTTAACTCCAGTCTTTTTCCCAGCTCAATTCCGTTGCCTACGAGCGCAGTCTTATACTTGTTTGTTTCTTTCTTTTAACATTGCCATTTTTACGCACTTCAAGTTCGACTTTGCAAGCTGAATAGAGTTAGTTTTCATGTAAAAATTTTCAATCAATTGGGATATTATTCTTTTTTCTTTTTGGTCAAAACGTTGCGAACGTAAGTTCCTGTTGTCATAGAAATAATGTTACAACTAAACCGAATGTAATCAGTATACCCAGAGCCCGACTAAGACATTCAGAGGCCTTAGGCCTAGCACTTTTACGGGGCCATTGTATGGTTATTTCTTGTTGGTCATACCACTTATGATCACAAAATTCCAGTATTTCTTCGCAGGCGTTATACACAAGATTGGTAGTGGTGGTGGTGTGGGTTCATCTTCAAACTCTCTCGACCAAAAAGTTTTAATTTAAAGTTCACACATTTTAAACTTTTAATGTAGAAGTTGTGCTTCAAAATCCTATGAGGTGACGCCAATGAATAATTACTATATGGTGGAATTCTTGGGATTTTAACATGACGTTTGTTTTATCCCTGAATATAGTGTAAACAAAACCTTTTGCACAGCGATATGTGTTGTCAAAGTACATCTCTTTATTTATTTTCATTACTGTTAAAAATTTAGCATCTCATTTCTTTTAGGAATCGAACTTAAACTATTTTAATCCCTCTGGGGCCCCAAAGCCATGGCCTAGTTGGCCTGTTCGGTAATCATGGTCTGAGTATGCCAACGTCCAAGGAAAAGGGGTCCACAGTGCACGGGTGGGGGGGGGGCAGCAATGATTAGTGCCTTAGCCTGTTTCAAGCAGTTAATACGGGCCTGAAGCAGCCACGAGTATTTCTTCTGAGATCCATCCTAAGGCCACAAATGCCACGCTTTTCCCTGGAAAGCATGCTGTCTTCATAATAACGTTAATATTTCAATTTGAGACGGATTAATGTGTTTAAAATGACCGTTAGGGAACTGCATTGGAACTGGTGAATACAGAAAATTTTCTCATTTATCTGCAAAATAGTCAGTATCGTAAAGAACAAGACTACGGGAAGCTCTGTCAAAATAATGCTGAAAAACTCAATAAGAAATAAAAAGAGGCTGCTTAAACACGAGATGGGTAATAAAAAAAGGTTGACCGGTTTTTATGAAAAAGTAAACAAACCAGTTATGCAATCAATCAATAAATAACTAACACCAAGTACTTGTGTGTTATGGCAAGCCTACACGAGAGGCATCTGCCTAGGAGGGGGGGGGGACTGCTTTGGCGGAAGACTTTCCAAGGAGTTCTAACACGTATTCACGTTACATCTGGAGAAAATCACCCAAAACTCCAACCGTTACATTAACAGCCGCGCGACAGACCCGAACGCGGAAGCTTCACAATTCAGCTTTATCTAACATGTTCAGTATCTTATTTACTCGGCCATGGTGGGGCAACTGAGAAGACATTCATAAATTTTAACAGATAAGAATTTTTTTAAACTTTTAATATTGTTTAAAGTTTCAAGTAAAATTATTTGTCTCGAATCAAATTTTCACGAGCGTAGTTGCTCGTATGATACGTATAAATCACGCATAAAAATACTCGAGGGCCATACTCGATACTCCCCATGAAAAATTTTAGTCTTCGCAATGGCTATAACAAGTTATACAGTAAACTGTAAATGCAGTTGTTGTTTATAATAATTTTAAGAGGATCTAACACTGGAGATTACATTTACATTTCGAGAAAAACGCCCAGAGCTCAAGACTGTTAAATCGATAGCTGCGCGGTAGATCAGAACCCTTGACCCTTACAGTTCAACGATCTATCACGTTCAGTATTTTATCCACTCGCCCGTGGTAGCGCCGATTCAGGTATTGAATTGACTTAAAAAAATAGTCCTAACTAAGAGTGAAATTCACTCAGAAATTCATTTCGTAAGGAAAGTTTGAAAGAGTAATTATTCTGCCTATTCTCATTCTTTTCACGATAAAAATGAATAAGAAATTAACAAAATAAAAAATAACCATAGATTAGAAAATGCACAAGTACAAAATAAACAACCGAAGAATTTTTCAGCTTTCAAAGACATTGCCACTCTTCAAATACATAGCTGAGAAGTGGAACATTATATAAAGCGATTTAACATTATCTATAGAAAAAAACAATGCCCCAAACAAAAGAGATAGCATTTATCTGGAGTGATGTTTATTTTTCTTGGAACAAAAGAAATTTAAGTTACGGTGGTGACAAACTGAATGACGAAGTGATTCTGCTTGATACATTACATAATGTAAGGATGCAGATTCCAAAACTCGCAAATTACACGGACTCCGAACTTTATCTATATTTTTTTTTTTTTTTCAAGGACCACTTTATAATTTCAAGGAATATTAAAACACTGTTTCGTATAAAAAAATAAGAATAGAAATTAGTTTTAGCTTTATCAAAATTTGAATTTTTAATAAACACATACAAGGCCGTAGCCAGAAAAAAAAAAAATTTAAAAAAATCGGCGAATGGGGGGGGGGGATACGTAGCGCCCAGGATGCCCTCCACTATCAGGAGACAAAAATTGTAGCAATAATAATGAACAAAATTAAATAATCAAATTTTAAAAAATCTTGTGGTATTTTCTAATTTTTTCACATACATAATTTTTTTATTAAATACAAAAAAATTATAATGATCAAATCACTGTTAGGTCCCTTAGAATGACATGCAAATAGACATTCCTAGGGAGTGTGATGTTGATCCCATATTAATTATTAATTCTCAATCACTTTCTGTATCTTAAATTTAATCTATTAAAAATCATGCATTCTAACTTATTTTTCTGTTTTCAATTTCAATAACTTTGGCTTTCAAGTTCATATTCCTTTTTTTCCGTATGGAATGGCTTTTATAATGCCTGTATCGCAGTTAATTGGGAGCCGTTCTCGTCTAAAAATAGATTGCTTTACGCCAGTTTCCAATCATAACGAATTTTTGATTCCCCACTATCTTGGCACCGTTTCGGCATAAATTATTCTTGATACCCTGCACCCTCTTTACAATTACTTCGCGGTTTCATTACTTTAATTTTATTTGTTTAAATTTTATGGTTGCTCTTAAATTGGCGTAGTTTATCCAGGCCATAATTTTTGTTCTCGCCAATATGAAGTTTTGTGCTGGCATAATTTTTAAGACACTCTACCGTTTATCGTTAGTTAAGAGAAGACTTATTTCTTTCTTCCGCTGAAGCCACCACCAGCCGTCACTGTAATATGTTTTTTATACTTCAATAGTCCTTTTAAATAAACAATTTAAGCATTCTAATATCTTCCGTCTTCTATTGCAACATAGTGTTCCGAACCTGGATTCATTTGTCACAACGCTAGTACCGTACCTAATTTTAAAATAGCCCTAGCAAAAACTGCGTTTATAAGGAAGGATTAGGAGTCACTCTGGTAGTAGATAAAGCTCGGAAAAGAAAGAGAAACAGCAAAACTCGTCTTTTCCAATTATCAAACGAGTTGCCTGAATTAACCCTTTAACGCGCAGTGGTCCCGCTCTGGGAACACCAAACTCTGACGTTTTGCCTGTTGCCAGTCACGAAGAATAGATTTGATTTCTATAAAAATAGTTGCGGGCGAAATAGCTCTACGAGAATCCTTTACTTGTCATTTCCCGTAAAAAAAACTGTCACGATTATTTTTAACAGCACTGACATCTGCTGGAAAATGGAAGAATGCGAGAACAGCTGGATAGATTGCCTAATTCTGAAAAAAGGGCAGCCGTTGCCATCGCTCGACTTAACTACCAGCAAGAGGGCGGACGATCGAAACGTTCATCGCGTGCCACAAATCTAGAGACCCCGTTTTGACGCAGCACAGCTAGCTGCGTCAAAAAAGGGTCTCTAGATCTGTGGCACGCGATGAACGTTTCGATCGTCCGCACTCTTGCTGGTAGTTAATCCGAGCGATGGCAACGGCTGCCCTTTTTCAGCATTGGGCAATCTATCCAGCTGTTCTCGCATTCTTCCATTTTTCAGCAGATGCCAGTGCTGTTAAAAATAATCGTGACCATTTTTTTACGCGAAAGGACGTGCTGAAAAGTAAAGGATTCTCGCGGAGCTATGTCACCCGCAACTATTTTTATAGAAATCAAATCTATTCTTCGTGACTAGCAACAGTCAAAACGTCAGAGTTGGGTGTTCCCAGAGCGGGATCACTGCGCAATAAAGGGTTAATGAACAGCATTGGCGAAATCATCCCTGTTCAAGAGAACGCCATTCGTGGGCCGCACAGTGGCTATCCCTAAAGACATACAGTGCCAAATTAACTACTGTGAAGACAAGGAAATCACGCTTCAACATAGATTTTGTACTAAATTAATAGCTAAATATGCCAATTCCATCTACGGAGAAAGACGATAGCTTGCCCATGTACGATTTAAATAGGGAGGGGGAAACATATCTGGAGTTCTTTCAAGAAATTTACATTTGATAATTTTATTGTACAAGAGTAAGTTTTTATTATTTGTATTCTATCTGGTTTCTTGTTTTTCTTACGCATCCTAACAAGTCTAGTGAATCCGATATTTGAAAACAATCAAACTCGACCAGTTCAAACAATCATATTTTTGAATATTTTAACTAAATGAAAACATGTCCAATACTGTAGTTTTTTCCCACATAGTTTCGTGAAAGGTAGCTTTACTTTTTTTTTTTTTTTAATTGAAAATGCACAGTAGATTTTTTAAAGTCACAGGCAAACTTTTTAAGAGTCTAACGTAATTTGTTTTAAGCTTCATTCATACAGGGTCCCCCCCCCCCCCCCACACCCGTCAGAGCAGCCTTAGAAGCTGAAATTTATTCGATCAAATATGCAGAAAAATTTTATTTGAACGATGCAGACATTACTCTATTTTCAGCATATTTGAAGGTTCACATGGAATGTTTTTTAGATTCAAAACACAGCTGTTTATGTATCGAAGCCGTGAAAAATGACCTACCTGACCTCACACTAGAACGGTTTAAAAAGTTTAATTTCATAAGATTTTTTTTTTTCTTTCAGCACACTTATGCATTACTTACGAGCTGACTGTTTAAATTTACAGCCTAACTCCTAAAACATACCAATACTTGAAAATGGGCGCATAAAGCAGCTAAATATATTGCACTATTTCACAGCTTAGCTAACTGGATTGTCTCATGTTTCATTTCCTAAACACGCGCTGTTTAACATTTTTAGAATTTTAATCGCGCAAGCGCAAAATCGATCATCATTTCCCATTCGGTTTACCTTAAAACAAGTCAGACTGGTGGTGTATTTAGCAAGGCGAAATATTTCAGTTTGCCGTGGTAGCAAATATTTAAACTGTACCGTGAAACTCTACGGCGGATACAGGGGGAAGGGGGCGATGGGGAGGACTGCCCCTGAGTGCACTTAAAACTCAATACCGAACACATGTTTAACTTGTTCGCTCTGACAGAATAAAAAAGACTTCATTCTTCGACTGAGCTTTTTTTTTAGTCCTCTCTGATGAGCAAATACGAATACAAGATGCAACGGAAAGAAGAATTTAAACGTAAGTAGCAAGATCTATAAGTATGAAGGAATTCTTTTTATTACATTTAAGATGTTTCCCAGAACGGTTACGGTTATTTCGTTAAGCCAAATGTACATGAGTGCTATCTGCCTGGGGGGGGGATGCATTGAACGAAGAACTTTTCAAGGGGTTCTAACGCGTATTCACGCTACTTCCTGGAGAAAACCACCCAAAACTCCATACCGTTAGACCGACAGCCGAGCGATAGTTCAGAATTCCTAAACACTTCGGTCATCCACCGATGTTCAGCGGTCTTATCCCCTTGGCCATTGGTTGGCACAGAACATCGACTAAAAGTGGCACAGATTATCGGCTCAGAAGGCTCAAAGAGCCTTCTGCGTTGCGTCCCTTCATGATAAGAGAAAACAAGATAATTAACCCTTTAATGCGCAGTGGTCCCGCTCTGGGATCACCAAACTCTGACGTTTTGACTGTTGCCAGTCACGAAGAATAGATTGGATTTCTATAAACAATAGTTGCGGGTGACGTAGCTCCACGAGAATCTTTTACCTTTTAGCACGTCATTTCCCGTAAAAAAATGGTCACGATTCTTTTTAACAGCACTGGCATCTGCTGGGAAATGGAAGAATGCGAAAACAGCTGGATCGGTTGCCCAATGCTGAAAAAAGGGCAGCCGTTGCCATCGCTCGACTTAACTACCAGCAAGATGGCGGACGATCGATACGTTGCGATGAACGTTTCGATCGTCCGCCATCTTGCTGGTAGTTAAGTCGAGCGATGGCAACGGCTGCCCTTTTTTCAGCATTGGGAAAGGGTTGCGCCTGAAAGGATTAAAATGAACAAGAGAAAAAAGAGAAGAGCTTATCTCTCATAATATACTTCGTCATACTTATAGTCCTTCCCTCGAAACTTTCCGTACCTGCCATTACAAATAACCCACACAAAATGACGTAAGAATAGAGTAGTACATTCTACTAAAGGGCACCCACAGGACCATACATTTTGTTCTTTATAAAACGGTTTTCCTAACTCATGGGTTGCATTCTAAAAATATCATTGAAATTAGAAATTCAGATTGTAATTTTTAATAAATATTGTACCAACAAATAGCATGGCCAAACTTTCTCATTTAAATTTGAAACTTAATGAAAATTAAAAAATCATATTTCAAAAATTAATTATTGCTAATAATAGTTTTGGTATTTAGAGGTATTTATTTAAAAATAACTCGTTACAAGGGTCTGTTTGAAAGTGTATCCATCGCACTCGATTTTGTCCATGTGCGTAACATGAGTCGCTGAAGTCCTTCAGTGTCAACAGTTATCATGATTTGTTTCTTTACCTGGGAAGTATTTTAAAGAATCTATATAGTTTTCAGTGTCACAATTTTCAAATTATCATCGGCATAAAACACATTCTCTTAACAGATTCACTTAGTGATCCCCCAGAGAAGAACTGATGAAAATCCTACTTCTTCTCATGGCTATTAGTACAATAATGTTCTGTACTTATGTCACTAAAAGTAGAACATTTTTTGAAGGGGCTTATAACTTTTAATTTTCATTTTATTGTTCTCTTGTCACAAAACTATCTTTACATACCACAAACTTGCCTTCGAAAAGTTTACTAACAGAGGGTACTTCTATTTTTATTTCTTTCGTACACCCTACTTTATTTTTGGTGTCCCTTAATCCTTCCTATGGCCGTGGTAAAAATATTTACCATCTACGGTTTGTTGACTTCTGAAATCCGTTATCATTAATAAATTTTCTGATTTTTGTTCAGTAATAATCGATAACTATTTTTATCATATGAATAGATTCTAAATTATATCTGCCGTATATGCTTTTCTTTTATTTGCATTTTTTTTTAACCTCGAATAATTATATAAAAAATGAACACAAGAATCATGGAATAGATAAAAACTTTGCGAAAAACACGCATAAAATGTTACTTATAAGTAACATTTCATGTGTTTTTTCACAAACTTTTTATTTATTTTAACGTTTAACACTAGTATTTTGAGGTTTTTTTTTCACAAGAATCATGGCTTTTAATTATATATATATTTGCGTTTAATTGCTTATACAAGCAGCAGATATTTTCAGACTTTGATTTTGTGAATAACTAATTCATCCTCCTAATTAATTTATACGTTTGTTTAATGCTTGTTTCTTTAATTTTCACGTCGGATATTAATGTAGAGGGAAAATACAGTAGAACCTCGATTAACCGAAACTCTCCGTTAACCGAAGTCGGTTTCTTCTACACTTTTTTTTTTTTTTTCGTCAGAAAATTACTTTTTTAATTAGATTCTGAATCCGGTGCAGTTCCAATAACTGAGTTTTGGAAAACTGTCAAGATCAAAGACTGCATTTATACCTGTATGATCAGTGACGCGTGGGAATTTATCCCGCAATCGACACTAAGACGAAGTTGACGAAAACTTTTGCCGAATTTTTCAACTGGCGCAGATGAAAATGCTACAGACATTGTGAAAGACAGTGTTACAGAGTTTTCAAGCCTTTTTAGCACAATGAAAGGTTTTGAAAATCGTGAGGATAGAGAAATCCCAGATTAGTTGAACTGTGACGTGGAAGATTCAGGCTTCCAGTTGCTCAATGATGAGGAATTAATATGAAGAAGTCCGAAAACCTCCAAAAGAAGATGATGATGATGAAGATGAGAATGATTCTGGAGTAAATAAGATCAGTAACAATGATGCTTTTGAGTGCTTCTCAAAAGGCCTTCTTTGGTTGGAACAACAGGAGCAGTGCGATTCCGCTGAAATCATGCTTTTAAGAAAACTTCGGGATAGAGCTGCGTGGCAAAGGATGACCAATGTACGCCAGATGAAGCTTCCGTTTAAACCATTGTACGTTTTTGTTTCAGAAATAAATTTATTTTCATTCATAATTTTAATTTATTTAACAGCTAAAATAGTCATAATAACAGTTCAATGACGATACTACATATTAAACTAGATGATTATTGATGAATTCTCGATTATCCGAAGTAGGTTCGGTCCCAATTACTTCGGATAATCGAGGTTCTACTGTATATGAATTAAGCCTAAAAAATGAGCTCAAAAATTCCGAAGTATTTTCGATTCCCTGAGCATAAACTTCGCCTTAGGAAAAGGATTAAGAAGAGTGGTTGCCTTTATCCAAAGGTGAATACATTAACCCTTTAACGCGCAGTGTGTTCCCGTCTTCGGGGAACACCAAACTGTGACGTTTTGACTGTTGCCAGTTCACGAAGGAATAGATTGGATTTCCATAAAAATAGTTGGCGGTGTGACATTAGCTCCACGAGGAAATCCTTTACTTTTTAGCACGACATTTTCCCGTAAAAAAAAATTGTCACGATTATTTTTGACAGCACTGAACATCTCTGAAAAACCCGAAGAATGCAGAACAGCTTGGATAGAATTGCCCAATGTTTGAAAAAGAGTGGCAGCCCGTTGCCAATCGCGCGACTTAACTACCAGCAAGATGCCGGACGAACAGGAAACGGTTCATCGCGTGCCACAGATCAGAGACCCAGCTGTCGTCAAAAAAGGGTCTCTAGATCTGTGGCACGCGA